>VDFB02321591.1:0-22721 GCA_007258455.2 Sequoia sempervirens
CCCCTTTGGTCTAAAAAGGCTTACATTAAAAGGTAATTCAGCACATGTTGCAATCTGGTTGCTTAAGTTGTATGTGTAGCAAATAGTCCCCATTGCTTTTCGTGCTTCCACATCAAGAATTTTGTTAAAAGAATATTTTCCATATGCAGCTTCCAAAATGTTTACTATCACTAATTTTAAATATTTTCCAATCATAAAATCATTAATACTACCTACCTTAACTGACAATATGAAAATTTACTTGTCTTTTTCCAATCCAATTGTAACTATCAAAACAGTCTTGACAAATACACACTTGCCATTTGTTATATACAAGCATCACAAATTGTTGGCACATAATAGATGATCAAAGTAATTTCGCGACTCCATAGGCTCATTATCGCACATATTTCAATGATGCAAAAATGTAAGTGGTCATCATATTGCTTGTTTATTTGGCATAGTAGAAAAATTTGCAGAGACCTATTAATTTTGCGTCAACTTCTATCTATCTATTTTGGTATATATATATATATATATGTAAGCATTTTAGGTCTTATGTGCAATTCTTAATTATCATCTTTTTAATTATGATTTCCAAATAGTTCTTTGTTTGCTTTTAATAAAAGTATTCCATATACCAAAGGTTTATCCTTGCCAATAGCTCTATCTTGCCTATTTATGCTTCTTACTATTATTAACAATATTTGTCTATAAAAAACCCAGCTACTATTAGCTTTATGCTTTTTACTATTATTAACAACATTTTTCTATAAAAATTCCTTAACGATCATCTACATTATTTTAATTACGACCAATCTTGAAACCCTAAGAATACTATTAAAATAACTATGTTGAAGTTTTTTAATATTAATTATTCAAAATTTACCATATATTTAGAGCAGATGGTGGACAATATCTGTATCCATACTACAAATTTACAAATACCAAATTTCTTGACACATGAAATCTAAAATAATTATACTACCAATGCTTGACACATTTATCTATAAAAATCATCCTAATTTAAAATAAAGCTATTGCAAGTGTTGGTATCATAAAAATTATAGATCCACCATGAATATTCATTTGCAAATAGAAAACAGCTTAGAGAAAACAACTAAAATGTCTTTGTCAACAGGTTTGCGCATTGTTGTCAACCATGTCTTGTTTAGAGACATTCACAAAGTATTATGTTGTTACAGACCAAAACAATACAACTTTGTGAAGAATACTACAACAATATATAATTTGTGAATCTCTTTGGATTAGATTTACTCAACTGCATATCTACATAAGCTACTCAAATCTCAAGGTAAGCTTTTATGTTTTTGTATACAAATAATAACAATTATAAAAAAATATATTTATCAAATTTTATTTACAATATACATTGCACATAGTTTTCATATCAATAACTCTATCCACCCTACTACAAGGATTTATAATTCCTATCTTCCTTCCATAAATTGACTCACTCTTGTCATATGAACCATATAATCCTCGCTTATCAATTTTTGTACTATATCAATAAATGTACTCATGCCATATTCAACCTTGCAAAGACTACCCACACTATCATTCAAGATATCCATATCCAAATTCCTCTCACTATTGATTGTCTTGATCATTAAAGAAATTATTTCATGTAAATCAACCCTCCACTCAAAACATGTTTTCAACTCGCCATTGGTTGTCCTAATAGCAAGCTAGAAACTTCCATCTCTTCAAACACCTTTAACTGTTCAAACATCCATTTTTGAAATTTATTAAGATATTCTAGAATAATTTCTAACAAATCAAACCTTTCAACAATTTCTAATACATATCTAACTCTATTACCATCTAAATTTCCATGCTTTCACACCAGTTTCAACAAAACTATCTGGCTAAACCAGTTAACATGGAAACACTTTAACCTATTTCTCACTCTTATATGATTTTTTAATCCATCGCTTAATCGTTTTTAACTCTCCCATACTTCCTCAATATTTCCAAGAATACAAGTAAGCCTATACCACAACATTTTCTCAATAATATCACAAGTTTTGTCAGCTCTATCACATTCTTTACTTTTATCGGCCTCTCTAATTTTTACAATCTCTTCTTTCAACTTCTTAATTTTAACTTTCAACATATCTCTCTCTTGACACAATATATCTTCTCCAACTCTTTCCTTCTCTATAACCAATCCTCCTCCTCGTCTACAATCATTATGCAATCTCTTATTTTCTTCATTCAATTTTGCAATTTCTACTACATCCCAATTATGTTATTACTATTTACTATTACTATGTAGGGTAAATGTGAATGTGATTTGTATTCTAAGGATGAATAAAATGTACTTGCACTTTGATATCAATGCATTATGAATGAATTTTGCTTCATTTGAATGTTATACATGTGTATGAAATGAATGGTTATGAAATTTGTATTCTAACTATTGAAATGTATCATATGAGATGTATATTTTATGAACAACTGACTACCATGGGCATGTGTTAGTGGATGCAGGTATTTGCTTAATTCCTCCAGGTGGAGGGGAAGTATCACTCAAGAGAAGATCTTGGGCAGGTAACCAGTAACATAACCTATATGAGCTTGCACACACCATAGTAAAATAATTGAGTTATCAGAAGTTGGTAAGTCATCCTTAGTTTGTTGTGTCTACATTAGTAAGGGTCTTGTTACTATTGTGTGCATTATTTGGATGATGTTTATTATTTGAGCTTGTAATTTCTTCTTTATTACTACGCTTGTATCGATGAGGACATACGAGGAATATGTATATGTACACACATGCGTATCGATGATAGATCATACACATGAAGGAATGTGAACATGAGTGTACATAGGTCAATGTACCTATGCACACTTATGCACGAGTTTCTTACGCACATGAAACTATCCAATGGATCTAATGACATGCATATGTATACATATAATATTGTAGACACCTAAATTTGGACACTTAATTTATCCAAATTTATCCCCTTTCGTCTACGCATCTCCTTATTTGCATTAATTAAGTAATATCACTATTATTTAATTAATTATGCCAAATCCCTAAGGTATTTAATTAATAAATAAATACTTTATCTCTTTAATCCTCCTTTTCATCAAATGAATTAAATGAATATGATATTTATTTAATTCCTCATGTCACATCCTTTCTTAATCTAATTATTCTCTAATCTCATCATTAGGGGTGTGCACATGCCTAATCCTTGATTAGGATGTGTCACATCCTCCAACTTTTGCAAGTTGGCCTCTAATCTCTCTTAGCCACCTAACCCTCTTCTAATCCTTCATTAACTAGTCTGATCAGCCTCTCAAGGAATTTTTAATTCCTTTTATCCTTCAAGGAATATTAAATTAGTTTTCTCTCCCACAGGTGTGATCTTTGACTTGTCACATCAAGTCACATGTGAACTCTTCCTAATCTCCCACTAGCCTCTAATCTGTCATTAATTTGTCTAATCAGGTACTTGCACAATGTTAATCACTTAATTAGGTCAACCTAATCCCCATGTCATTTATGAAATGTGTCTAAAGTCAGCAGCAATGCAAAGCTTTCTCCTTTTGGAGAGGCACTCCATTCCCCATGTGAGATTTTTCCCCAATGCATTTTCAAGGAATTTTAAATTCCTTCTCTCATCCCCATGTGATATTTGAGGAATTTTTTAATTCCTCACACGTAATCACCATCGGGGACAAGGACCTCCTTTGAGATCTTGTCCCAATCCCAGAATGCCTATGTACTATGTACTCCTCCATGTCATGTACTATCCTTCCACCTCATGTACACATCATCCTTTTCAAGCCACTTCACATGCCACATGTTAAGATGTGAGGGCTTGTGAGTTCTCAACTCACCATAGCCCTACATCTTGGCTTTGTTGGCTTAATCCCAACCGTTCATTTCTCTAGAGAATTCAAAATTCTCTATAAATACCTCCTCTTTTCTCTCATTTTGGGAGGAGATCATTGTGCTAGCCAAACTCTTGCAAATTTTTCTCTTGAGCCATACTTAGCCAAATACTTGCATTTGCATCCACTTTCACCCATTTTTCCATCCATCTCACAATCCACACTTGCATCTTTTTCCATCAAAGGAGCATACAACATCAAAGATTGAAGGGCCAACCCAAGGACAACTCAACAAGGTAAAAGGTTCCATTTTGTTTTGTTAAGTTAATCATTTGCCCAATCTTGAGGTGTAGGGTGTTTATAGTTGTTGTTTGCACTCTTTTGTTTGCTGCTCGTTTTCTAACACGTGTTTTCACCCATTCCACCGGATATAACACATGTAGATGCTTGTTGATACAATAGTGTGTATGGATTTTGTGTGAATCGAATGTGTGTTTGTGTGTGTGTGTGTGTGTGTATATATGTATGTATGTATGTATGTATGTATGTATGCATGTATGTATGTATGTATGTATGTGTGTGTATGTGTGTATGTATGTATAGTAGTATATACATATATCCATATGCATATATATATAGATATATGTGTATGATGGAAAACGAGCATGACCATACGAATATATTGATATATGTATACATACGTATACATGTACATAGAGGCATATACTTATATACATATATATATATGTGTGTGTGTGTGTGTGTATGTATACAATCAATATATTGTTATTACTATGTGATTACTACCTTGCTTATACTTATTATATATCAAAAGTAAACATATATAGTTGGCATATGATATATATAAAAATATATATTAACATAGATATATAAATATACACATACATGTAAATAGATATAGATATACGTTGACGTATATATATATACATGTGTATGTAATTATATATATATATTAATATATATTTAATATTATTTAAATTAAATAAATCGACTATCATAGATCTAATGATAGAAGCCAATTATTTGACTTAATTGAAGGCCAATTTTATATTACATATGACTGCACTTAATGAGGCCAAATATAACTCATGTTGCCCACGCATTTAGAAGCAAGAATTCTACAAATTAGCTCACAGCATTAAGTTGATATATGGTGGAGACTTAGTCGACGCCTTTAGTGGAATCTTCTTTGACTTGGTAAACCTCATAAATCACTATGTCGTCATGCATATAGTAATAGTTGTAAAAGGAATATTAAGTTATGAATAGAAAGTCATTGAAGTGGTCAAACTGATAAATGTAATTAGTCGACTCATGCCAAGACTAAATTGATGCATTCTATGTGTTGCATACTAGATATTGACTGATTCAAATATGATGCAAACTACCAACTATTGGATAGAGAGTTATTTACTCAACACCACCTTTGGAAACTTGTTTGTTGTAGATGTCCATTGTTTGAGTAATTTGAATGGAACTTTATCAATCATGTGTTGATTTGAATAAGTCTCTCATTTCTATCAATCAACAAGGTCGATTTGTTGTTGTGATTAGCTAATTAAGTTCTTATATTTGTGCCACCTTTTTGCTAAGTCAAGTGAGTAGGTTGTGCATGGAAATTGCTGTCAACATCCATGCCTTATCTATAGGATGTGAGGTCTCATTGTTGCTATATAAATAGTAGAACAAACTCATTTATTGGAAACACATTCTAAAAGCATTTTACTCTACAGTATTATCAGCTTTATACAGTTATACTTGAGAGAGGGAGTTCTATTATATTTGAGAAAGTTTAGTATTTGAGAGAAGTGTATAATCAACTTGAGTGATAGAGGTCTATTGTGACGTCCTTTGAGAAGTTGCAATCAAGCTAGTTTTTGTTTGGGAAAGCTACATTATAGTCAATCAGTTGGATAAGTGTTATCAAGCATGAGGATATTCTCCTTTACTCGTCTTAGCTTTGAATGATTATTCTATGAATGCTTTGGTAGTCTTTTTGAATTTTGCATTTGGAAAGAAATAGATTTTCTTGAAAAGGAAATAGAAGCTATTTGTTTTGTTTGTGCAATGCTTGTATGTACTTCATAATAGGAGGTCTATGTTTGTCATAGGTATTACATACTAGATGTGATATAAACATGCATAGCATAAGGGCTGCTTGTAGCTATGTTATTTAATTATAAAGTTAGCTATAGGGTTACTCCTAGGATTGTGAATCCAATAAGGGAAGGAACTTATGCATTTACTTTGAGAGTAGATATACCCTAGAGTACATGGAGTTTTTGATAAGGAATCTTGGGGTAAGAGTTTATCCATGGGAGGGGTTACCTTGAGTAAAATATGGTGGCCTTAAGTCAAAACGAGCTTATAAGTGTAAGTGAATGTTGACCTTCACTCGAAGTACTGAGTGAGAACACTTTGGACAAAGTAGTGTGATTTCCTTTGGCTCCACTGTCTAATCATCGTGTATATGTAGCACATGCTAGATGCAGATTGTAGGGAATACAAGTTCTAGATATGTAGGGCACAACACCAAGCTCAGTGTGCTTTTTCATATGAGGTTACTCAACCAATCCCTTTATCAAAGGGTAGGGCCATCTATCATTGATAGATTTGCGGCGGACCGCATATGAGTCTGTGGTTGGTGGAAAAAGTGCTTGAGTGATGCTTCTCCTCCTCGATAGGTGAGAGAATCAAATATTTTGAAAGGTGGATCCTGGACCATCTATAACTTATGCTCTGAAGCTCTGAAGAGCTATGTATGTAATTGTGTACATTCTTGGAATATTGTAATTTGTGAAATTATTGTAATGAAATGGAAACCTTATTGTATATTGTTATGGCATCTTTGTTCATATATTCTCAATAAAGAAATGAAAGTTTTTTATTGCAATGGTTGTTACATAGTTTATTTACTTGCATAAGTGAAAACTAAGGAAATTTTACTTCAATGAACGATTTGCATGTTACATGTGGTATCAGAGCCACCAGGTTTAGCTCTGGAACCTATGAGCTCATCATTCTTTCCATCCAACATTATCTAATGTTTGGAAATTCTTGTGCCAGGATGGTGCATCTCATATTAATGACTCAAAATTTAGTAATCAGAAACAAGTGCTACCTCAAGGCCAAGAAGGAAAGAGAAGCCACCATTAGAACCATTGAGGGTACCAACTCTGACAATGTTGTTTGATTGAGTGACACCTAAACCTTTAGTCACACACTTTCTCGGATTAGCTATGTGAAGACGAAGATGAAGATGGAGGAAAAGTATAACTACCTACCTTTCATCTAACCAAAGAAGTATGAGTCATTGTCACTTTCTAGGGATATGCCCTCGGAAGGAAGTGCTAATTCAAAATTTATCTTTAGGGACCCTAGAGTTCTTCCAATGGTATAAGTAATTGTAATTTCTTCAAGTAACGAGTCTAAGGGCTATGTATCTCGTAACTATGTATCAGATGACAAATCTGAAGGCTACTATCCATTTTGGGATAGGTATGAACAAATAAGAGATGAGAAACAATCTCAATTTGTAGGTTACACTCCCTTAAGTTATGTGTCAGAGAGTGAATCTAAGGGATACTCTCCACTCGACTATCTAAATAGTTGCTCCATGTAATCCAAAAGGATATTGAAATCTTCATGAAATGAATAAAATCATATGTTTATCAAAAGTGTGTGCTTAATCTTATGTGGAATTATTTATGTGTGTATGAATGCCATTTTAATATTTTCCATAAGATAGTTGATAACATGATTAAATCTAAAATGGACACACATTCAGGTAAAATCCAATCTTGTGAAGATGGTGAGGACATGAACCAATCCTAGTGGTAGCCAAGAAATTGAGCAAGGACCCACAAGAATTGAAGCTAGACTTGACCAAATCTTGGCAAGGTTGTACAACCTTGAACAAGAAAAGGTAAAAGCTAGGGTTGAGAAAGAGGTTCTTGTTAATGAGAATGAGGGAGAAAACTCTTCTCATGGACATGATTAAACTCATGAACATGAAAGGGAAAAATTACCTACACCATCTGAGGAAAGAAATAAGAAGTGTATGGCTTATGAAATTTTCAAAGATATGAAGAAGATTGTTCCACCCAAATTTGAGGGAAGTGCTAGTGGAGATGAAGCTAAGGCGTGGCTTGTTCAAATGGAAAAGTATTTCAAAATTCAAAATTACACTAAGACCACTAAAGTCACTTGGGGTGCATCCCAATTAGTAGGAGAAGCCTCTTGTTATCACTTGAATGTGCACCCTTTGTTCAACACTATTCAACCACAAAATGAAACATTGGAAGACCTTTCAAAGTGTGGGCTTTGACAAACAGAGGTCAACTCCAGAGAATTTTGGCTTCCTTTTGGTACTCACCTAAAACTAATCTATTGAACTTGAAGAGGAAAAGGGGCGAAGTAGATAGCATAAACTAAAAAAACTACTCCTATGGTGATGCACCTAAAGATTACTTGGACTTGAAACTCAGATTACATACACTTGTTCACAATGACTAAAAAAACTTGAACAACTTACTTTTGTATGTATTGCATCAATATTTCATAAAGAGGTCCTAATGCTAGACTCTTAAGAGGAAGGAGACTTCACAACTAAAAGTAACTTGCATTCTTGACACATATTATAACCTACAATAACACACTTTTGCATAAGGGTGCTAAACATGAGACAAATCCATAAGGAAATAGATGATACCTCACAAATAACTTGATCGAATCAATAGTGCACATAATAAAGCAAAAGAATAAGATGGAAAAACTTTAAATCATTAATATCCAAGGTCTTCACTGAATTTCATATCCAAAACTGAGTTACAAAGTATGCTTCAATCTGCCAAAGGACTGAAAAAGTCACTAAACACAAAATTCATAATAAGAACTTACTCCAGATAAGTCAACAAAGTGACTATATCTCTCAACTCCCCCCAAAAACCCACCAAAAGAGGAGCTGAAAACTGATTGGGGTTAGATGCCCCCATAAAGCCAAAAATGTAGCAACTAGATTCTCTCCAAAAGAGCTCCCATGTGTGAAAAAGGCTAAGTTTGACCATACCAAGCATTAAGGCATACAAACCACCCCCTAGATGCTCTCATAACCTTCAACAAAGTGAGAAAAGGCTCCTATATACTCTCTGCATGTTTACTCAACTGCCTCAACCACCCCTATATGCTTGTAAGAGCATAAAGACTCAACAACATCCCTTTAAGGCATTTAAAAATCATATACTTCATTTTTCATTAAAAATAACATTTATAAAAAGTGATTTATAACTTTATCACTTAATTAAAATGTTTTACATTTGAGATCAATGCAAAAATAAACACAAGGTTTGACCATGTTTTAGAAAGACAAATGAAAAGAGAATATTTGACCAAGTCTCCATAGAGCATAAGCATGAACGCAAGGAATTTTTAATGCAAGGTAAGGTTTAAATAAAAGGAAAATGCCTTAGTGAAACTACCAGGGGTATTAGTTTATATGCAAAGTTTTAAATAAAAGGCAAAAATTCCTTCTCATGTCATCATCGTACCAAAATTAGGGCTAAAACCCCAACACCAAAAGGATGCCAAAACATTGCAAAGACATTTCATTTTGCATTGCAACTTTCAGAAATCTTAGGGTTGCTGCCATGTTTTTTTGCTTTTGTAGGTCGAAGAGTGTTCAATTGAATATTTCACAGAATTTGCATATTTCGACAGAAATGGCATAGTAAGTTTTTTTTGTTTGTAAAAATCAAACCCATTTAAATAACTAGGGTTTATGGTATATTAAACCATTCAAAGATACCTCCAATGCACTACCTTTACTTTCATTATCCGTTAATAAATGCTAGCTCTAAGCTCAAGTGCGCAATCTTGTGTGTATTTGCTGTGTATTTTATACCGCTTCCCATTTTGTCATTTCTTCATGGCCACGATTTCACACTCTCATAAAATTTGAGTTTTCTATCATTCCGCAGGAAAAATGAAAAATATTTTCTTTTCTGTTTATTCATAAAATATGTTTTGTCTTATTACTTTTTGTCAGCACAAACTTTGTACTCCTATGGCCCTCAAGCCACTCTTCATCAGTAGAATACAAGGGCTTTATTTTCCTAAATAAATTTAGGCTATTATACGCTCATGGTCAAGGTCTCGCTTGTATTCATGACGTTTTAACCTATTCTCGTACCTTATGCATATGAGGGCTCTCTCTTCTCAATGTACTGTAAAGGGTGCACGAGGGTTTCATTTCTTGGATCTAGGCATTCTAAGGAAGGCCTACCTCCTCATATGCAATATTGTCCTATTGAATAGAATCAATTATATTTATAGTGCATTGCCATATGTACATTTCTCTACCTTGTTTCATTAAATCATTTTATTGCGTCATAGACCGCCACCCCTAAACTATTATCTATTACCACCATTTTGATTAGAGGTAAAATGAGTTTTGAAGGGCCTTAACCCTTACAAAAGGAACAGTCAAGCAAAAGGAAGTCACATTAAACAACCATCAGCCCAATGACAAAGAAACTACCAAATACCAAAAATGGCACCACACCACTCATATATTGTCTGTTCTCAATAGCTTCCATCTCACTAGCAGCAAGCTTCTGTCCCTTAACCCTAGTATCAGAAACCTCAATACTCAAGGCCACAACCTAATTTATCAATCTATTTCTAGTCCTAACCCCAGGCCCACCAATTTTTACCTCACAACTCAAAACAAAACCTTTAGCAGCACCCTTAATAACAACATAATCCTCCACCATCAGCTTACCCTCAGCAGCATAACATCAGCAGACAAAATTTTCTTTCTCTTTTTAGGGGAGAAAGCCATTGCAAAGTCTGACATAGTCAAGACTTTAGGGGCTTCTCCACTCTTCATAACCACATTCCAAATTTTATCAATTTTCTCCTCAAGGGATAACATTCTTTCCTCCATACTTTGTTTCAGATTAACGATTTCCTCCACCACAGTATTAGCAACAGTATTGAGGCCAACCATTAAATTATCAATTTGGCTTTGGATCAAAGGGTCCTCAACATTGCAAGCAATACTTTTAATATGAACATTGGTCCTATTGATCTCATGAAAGAACCATTTAAAAGTTTAAAAGAACATTAGCATCACACGAAACAACTCAACACATCGTAAAGATCCTCCTTATCAAAATTTTCAATGCGATTTACAACAATCCTCAAAAGAACTCTCGTGGAACTTATCCTCTACATCTCATTTTATCAAAGAATGACAGGAGACTCACATCCCACGAATGAAATCTGGCAATTTCGCAAGAACCATCCTCTCAATCCCCTCAAAGATCCACTTCTCTTAGCTCCTACAAATTTTGTTCATACTACCCACATTCTAACCTTCGCTTAGGCAACCCAATGAGACAAAGCACTTTGAACATCCTCACTATGGAAGCTATCACTAGCCAGTAGAAAGGGCATCTTCTCCAGATGTTGACCAAGAATCAAAACCTTCTCTTTCACTCTCCTCGTGATCCTACACAAGTTCTAGATGCAAGGAGGAGAAGAAGCCTCATAAAGATCATTTTTGTCTTTGTCCCCTTTAGAAGGAACAATATCCTCCACATCATCACTGTAGGTCATATAACTCGCTTCCTCATCCAATTTCATTTTCCTAGATTTACCCTAAATAGGGGATATGGGGCCCTCCTCCAAAGAGGCATACGAGTCAGGGACACAATCACAATCATCATCCCTATTCAACTTAGAATCTTTATTTAACATAAGCCTCCTCTTCCTTGGTTTCTTAGAAGCCCTTTCCTCACCCGACTTAGTTTCATAACCCTCCCTAGCTTTAGCCTTCGGAGTAACCAAAGCTTTCTAGACATCATGAGCTTTAACATGTTCATATATCAAAAGAATCAACCCTGCATGCAGGACATGGGTTTTGGGATTCTTCCTATGCTCTTTAATCCCACTGTCCATCAACACCAGCAAATAATAGGGAAATGACACCCATTTTTTGTGCCTAAAATGGTTAAGCAATGAAAAATGGTAATTTTTAATGGTCGTGTACCTTCCTTCCAGGGTTACATACCTCATGATTTCTTCAACAATGTCTCGCCAGAGAGCCTTCAAGGAATTCCTCAGATACCCACCACTCTTTGCAGGCTTCAAGTCATCACTCTCATTCTTCTTAAAGAAAAGAGACATCGCAACCAATGACTCTTTCTTATCCCTGTACGCCTTCATACCCTTAATCTCAAGGCTAGTAATTTGGGCTATGAACTCCTCATCCACCACAATTTCCCTGCCACCCAAGTCCAGGGTTCTCCCTTTCCACCCTTTCTCAACCAATTCAATAACCTGAGTATTATTGCCATGCAGTTTCTCTGTGAAGGGAGTTAGGCCACCCTTTTCTAAAATTTCCCACACTTCCTTTCTTTCCTTAGCATTATCACAGGATTTGGGCTTAGCACGATTTCTATCCCCACCCATGACGATGGAAAACAGAGACCAAGTACTCAATAGGAAACTCAGAAGGAAGTAGCAGACACCATTCAGAACCAAATAATTCAATAAAAGACTCTGGAAGCTTATGCAGCTAACACCCACAATTTGTGTGAAGGCAACCACAGGACATACATACCATAATGAATTCGAATTCTATGCCACATGATGACCTTTCCTCAAAATCATAACCATACCCTCCTTCCTAATGATATGCCACCACGTGAGCAAGGACGTGCACACCTTGAAGAATAAATTAACTTTCATTTATAACAATAGTCAGGCCATTAAGAATCTTGTAATATTGTCTTAGACCTGCCAGCATCAAGCCTACCCTTTTTTGGATTACATAGCCTAGCTCACTGGTTTGTGATAGCATGATAATTGTTGTTAACACTGTCACATGACTATTGTGAATTGTCTTGATCCTCTTGTTGGTAACCCCTCTGACTGTACATTTTGATCATTTCTTTTACCTTTAACCTCTTGAAATACGGTTGATCTGTGATCTTGAACAGTAGGATAAAAACCTATGAGAAGATAAGCAATTGTAAGCCTCATTCTCCATATACTCTTGACCTCCCTTTATGCACATTCCTTAAGGTTATTGTCCCTTTGTATTTCTTATGGGATGAGAAATAGATCCACCAAGGACATACACAATAGGAATACCATCATTCATTCAAGATGTTCCAATAATCAACATGATGAACCACCAACAATCTATTCATAGTGGGAGTTTTAGTCTCAACTATGCATAATTTGTTCATAGTTCTAAGATTTTTAATTGCCACCAATCTTCCCACAATGCACCTATCTTTCCTTCTTGGTTCTTATCAAGTATTATTATGCTTTTTCAACTTACCAAGGCCTATACTCATCTTCTTCTACAACTTGCTATTTAGATGCTTTCTTACAACCATCATTGGAGACTATGATCAATAGTCCTCTACTGAACAAGAGCTATCTCTATCATGACATGTTTCTCTCTATGTTGTCCTCATATTTCATCATGTGAGAATATCTTCTTTTGATTTTACATAATCTCTGGGCTAGTAATTAATGTGCATTCATTGCCACCTGTAAAAACAAATGATTGTTCTATTGCTCCATTTCATTTATGTTAGCCCTTGATAGCTTTTGATAGGACTTAATAACCTATAAGACCTTATTGAGTAACTTAGTAAGACCTCATTGAGTCCTTGTGGATGAGTCTTGTGACATGCTTTTATTGACAACGAGTATCACTATTAATGTGAGATGACTCCCATTAATAATGATACCTATTCCTTATCAGTATCACCATGATTGATGAGACTTATCAATAGGGATTCAATGGTGATATAAAAATGCAACTATCCCTCTCTAATGAAAGTAGAAGGAAACATGTTGGGCTCAACCCTTGTGGGAGCCACATTTTATCCCACATGCTTTAATCAGATGAATCAAAATAGAAACAAGTATTTCACCTATACTTGCACAATAAGCAAACATGTTAGATAAAAACAAGCATATGATAGATGTGTTTGCTTATGCTCTTGTGTTTTCCTAGACATTTATGGTATGCTTGGATATTTGAATGCACATGAGGATCAGATTATATGCTTATAGATGTATGCACATGTTTTGACTGGTGATCCTTCATTTCTCTAATAGTACTTTCATTACAAATGTAGGGAAACTAGGAGCAGCGAGGAGAGCAAGCAACTAGAAGCAGGACAAGCGAGAGGAACCTAAGATGATGCAGAACAAAGAAACTGAGATTCGCCATTCAAGCAATGATGGGTCCCCTTTCTCTTTATGTGCATTCATTTTCTTTTGTATCTATAAATGTATAATGTTTTCCATTATATGCATTTTGATAGTTAGTCCCATGGCTTGTGTGGGACACTGTGCATTTATATTATCAATAAAGACTACAATTTTGAATAGATTGTGCACCTTTTCCTGTGGTATATGCATCTGCATAATGCAGTGTAGTATTGTAGTCTTCTGATTTTGTTTATGCACATGAATGTGACATAGCAGATTTAAAATGTACCTTCTTTTCACTTGTAAATCATAATAGCTCTACCTATTTGATCCAATAGCTAAAATAGGCAACATTTTTGGTGACATCTGCTATATGTTTTCTTGCTAAACATCCTAACTAGTTGCCTAAAGCTTATCCATTGGGAACTGAGTCGCCTAAAAGCTAACACAACTTGAAAATAGTCGTAAACAATATTGTAACCCACTAGATCAATGCAAGACACCTTGGAAACTTATTCAAACACCAAAAAATTCAAAAGGAAAACTACCAAACTGTGTTGAACAACACTTAGGGAATTTAAAAACTTCATCTAGAAACCTATTCTAACCTACCCTAACCAACAAATAATTTGGTCAAACAAAACCATTAACTGGCTTTGCAAAATAACACTCCTTTCTAATCAACAACTCATGCATTGCATGCTTATGTATTGTTGAAAGAACATGAAACACATGCATATATTCAAATGATTGTTGCAATTTTTCATGAAAGATGCAAATAGACTCACTTACACCTTGACCTTGATCATGCCTATTGTTGTCCTGGACTGAACAAGTGAGCTGAATTTGATCACTTTCAGCTGCAACTCCAAAATCATTTTTTTCTTCAATTGCATCCTCATACTTGGGTGCAAGCATGACCTTTGGTACTTCAATAGCCTCCAAACTGGCTAAATATACGATTGGAAAACCCCTAGAATGAATGAACTTTGAACTACAATTGTTGGCTACTTCTCTTTCTTCTTATTTTTCATGGTTGTCATACTTTGTGGCCAAGTTTGAACTAGAGAGAAGGAAATCTAAATGATTAGAAACAACAACATTACCTTCACCTTGCATGATAAGTTGCCATGTTGATTCCTCCTCCATGGTCAATGGACAATCCTCTTCCACTAGGGTGGCTAACAACTCATCAAAGCTATCAACTCTTAGAAGGCTCTTAGGGACAACTAATCACTCAAGTTCAAACTCATCATTATCATCCAAGGAAGTACACTCCAACTCAGGATTGTTCTCTTCAATGAAGGAAGGAAAAAGTTCAAACAATGAAGAAACCTCTTGAAACAAACTTTCATTTGATAAGTCAGCTTCAAGATTTGTTGTACAATAGAAAGGAAGCTCCTCCAACTAGCTAAGACCTTGAAAATTAGGTTCATGAGAAGTTTCTTGGCTTGAGATAATATACTCCTCTCTATCAAGACCATATTCCTCTTGTTCCTTCAACACTTTTTCAAGCTTGTGAACCTGTTGTTCTAGTCCAACATGATTGTCAACTGCTTCAACCTGATTAGATTCCTTGTTATCCAACTTTGAACAAAACTGTTCAATTATCTTTGTGCATACCTCTTCATAAAGCTCAATATTGGCCTTTTCATCCATAAAATGTTCAAAGATACCAAAGCTCATATCCTAAACAATGATGCCAGGTTTAGTTTTATGCTCTTCTTCATGATCTAAGGCTCCATTTCCTTGTTGATGATCATCAATAAACAACTCACCATACTATTTGATCTCTTCTTGATGTTCTAAAATTGTTGTTGGTATGATCAGACTCACACCCTCTCTGTCATACTCAATGAAGGAAGGTAGTTCACCCATCCAAGCTGTAGAATGCTCATGTTGATCAGCCTCTCTAACCTTTTCATCTTGTTGTCCTGGTTGAGCTATTAAAAAAAAATCATTATTTTCAACAAAAATAGGAGGATCATTAGCAAAAACATTGAAAGATCCACCTTGAGAGATCTTCTCTTCTTCAATCTTTTGTTGTTGTAGCTGGTAACACACTATAGCTAAATGTAATGGATTTTCCTTATGGATCTTTTCCATGAGGAGTCAGTCATCCTGATCAATGGGCTGCTCTTGAGGGATGATGGACTAATTTTCCTCAAGTATAGGCTCTTGTGAAGGGTCATTATTCCTAAAACTTGGAAATTCAACTTGGGAGGATCTAGGAGACTCACCTTGTCTAAAACTTGGAATTTTAACCTTGGAAACCTCCTATTTGGCAAGTTTTAGCCTCATCTCTACATCTTTTGCAGCAAGTTGTTGAGTAAGATTCTCCTCAAATTTCCTCTTTTGTGCCTCCAACTCTTGCTCATGGATTTGGGCTTGGTAAGCCAATTCATTATGCTGCAAGTTACACTCCTGCTGCCTATTGATTTCATCAAACTATTCTTGGAAGTACAAAGACATATCATTTGTGCCCATGTTATCAAAATTTTGAGGCTCATTAGAAAAGTAACTTTGTTGGTTGGAAATAAAATAACCTTCTTGGGGTTGATTCTGGGCATATACTAGCTACCACAATGATGAAGCTGAGATGGGTGGGTGGTAAGCATGTTGAACATGCTGGCTATCTATTGTTATTAAGTTATTTAGACTAAAACTAGGATTGGAGTTGGCTTGAAATGATTGATAAGGTGTAAAGGCAACATTTTCATGAAATGGTGAATGCCATGACATATTTCCATCATACATTGACATTTTTTTCATTCATAAGGTTGGAATTTAAGAGAAACCATATTTTCTTTGTAATAACTGAAACATACCAGCACTTAGACTGTAGAAACTAGTAGAAATCTTCTTTCGAGAGCCTCCAAGTATGTTGAACTTGCCTCTGAAAGGTTGAAACTATTATTGTACACACCAAATAGCAGTAACACAAGGACTAAAACAAACTAAAAATCAATTCATAGTGCCACCGGGCGTGCCAAAATTGTTATCACCTGAATGTGCACCCTTTTTTTAACCATGTTCAGCCACTCAGTGAAACATTGGAAGACATCTAAAAGTGTGGGCTTTGACAAACAGAGGTCAACCTCCAGAGAAGGACAGCTTCCTTTTGCTACTCACCTAAAACTAATCTACTGAACTTGTAGAGGAAAATGGGAGAAGGAGATAACATAAAATGAAAACACTACTCCTATGGTGATGCACCTAAACATTACTTGGACTTGAAACTCAGATTACATACACTTGTTCACAATGACTGAAACAAACTTGCACAACTTAATTTTGTATGTATTGCATCAGTATTTCATAATGAGGTCCTAATGCTAGACTCTTAGGAGGGAGGAGACTTCACAACTAAAAGCAACTTCCATTCTTAACACAAATTATAACTTGCAATAACACACTTTTTCATAAGGGTGCTAAACATGAGACAAAGCCATAAGGAAATAGATGATACCTCACAAATAACTTGATCAAATCAATAGTGCACACAATAAAGCAAAAGAATAAGATGGAAAAACTTCAAATCATTGATATTCAAGGTCTTCATTAAATTTCATATCCAAAACTGAGTTACAAAGTATGCTCCAATCTTCCAAAGGACTAAAAAAGTCACTAAGCACAAAATGCATAATAAGAACTGACTCCAAATGAGTCAACAAAGTGACTATATCTCTCAACTCCCCCCAAAAACCCACCAAAAGAGGAACTAAAAACTGATTGGGGTTGGATGCCCCCAAAAATCCAAAAATGTAACAACTAGATTCTCTCCAACAGAGCTCCCATGTGTGAAAAAGGTAAGTTTGACCATACCAAGCATTAAGGCATACAAACCACCCCCTAGATGCTCTCATAACCTCCAACAAAGTGAGCAAAGGCTCCTATATACTCTCTGCATGTTTACTCAACTACCTCAACCACCCCTATATGCTTGTAAGATCATAAAGACTCAACAACATCCCTTTAAGGCATTTAAAAAGCATATACTTCATTTTTCATTAAAAATAACATTTATAAAAAGTGATTTATAACTTTATCACTTAATTAAAATTTTTTACATTTGAGATCAATGCAAAAATAAACACAAGGTTCAACCATGTTTTAGAAAGACAAATGAAAAGAGAATATTTGACCAAATCTCCACAGAGCACAAGTATGAACACAAGGCATTTTTAATGCAAGGTAAGGTTTAAACAAAGGAAAAATTCCTTAGTGAAATGGCCAAGGGTATTAGTTTATAATGCAAAGTTTTAAATAAAAGGCAAAAATCCCTTCATGTCATTGGCCAAAATTAGTGTTGAAACCCTAAACACCAAAAGTGATGCTAAACATTGCAAAGACATTTCATTTTGCATTGCAAGTTTCAGGAAATCTAAGGGCACCACCATGTTTTTTGCATTTGGAGGTTTCTATAGAGAGTTCGACTAAATATTTCAATGGTGGAATCTTGCATATTCGACACAACCAAGCATAGTAAGTTTTTTTGTTTTGTAAAACTTGCACCATTTAAATAACTAGGGTTTTTGGTATATCAAACCATTCAGCATATCCTCCAATGCACTGCCTTTTACTTTCATTTTCTGTTAATAAAATGCTCATCTCGAGCTTCTGTAAGTGCAAGAATCTTGTATTTCCATGTATTTTATACATGTTTTTCCTATTTTCTATCATTTCTTCATGGTTGTGGCTTACACTCTCTTGCAGGCACTTGAGTTTTCTCTATCATTCCAGAGGGAAAAAGAAAATATCTTTTCTTTTTCATGTTTATTTACAAACATGCTCTTTTCCTTATTACTTGTATTTGTAAATACATAAACTTCTCTGTACTCCTATGGCCCTGGCTTCACTCTTCATTGTAGGAATTTGAGGACTCTATTTTCCTGAACAGATTCATGGCCATTTTGGGCCTATGGTCGAAGGTCTCTAGCTTGTATTCATGACGTTTTAACCTATTCTTGTACCTTATACATATGAGGGGTATCTCTTCTCAATGTACTGTAAAGGGTGCACGAGGGTTTCATTTTATGGATCTGGGCATTCTAGGGAAGGCCTACCTCCTCATATGCAATACTGTCATATTGAATATAGGACTTAACTATGTTTATAGCATTGTCATATGCACATTTCTCACCTTGTTTCCACAAATCATTTTATTGGCAGGTATAGACTACCACCCCTAAACTATTATCTATTACCATTTTTAAGACTCTTGTAGCATTGTCTTAGACCTACCAACATCAAGCCTACCCTTTTTTGGATTACATAGCCCAACTCACTAGTTCATGATAGCATGATAATTGTTGTTAACACTGTCACATGACTACTGTGAATTGTCTTGATCCTCCTGCCGGTAACCCCTTTGACTATACATTTTGATCATTGTTTTTACCTTTAACCTCTTGAAATATGGTTGATCTGTGATCTTGAACAGTAGGATAAAAACCTATGAGAAGATAAGCAATTGTAAGCCTCATTCTCCATATACTCTTGACCTCCCTTTATGTGCATTCCTTCAGGTTACTGTCCCTTTGTATTTCTTATTAGCTAAGAAATAGATCCATCAAGGACATACACAATAAGAATACCATCATTCATTCAAGATGCTCCAATAATCGAGATGATGAACCATCAATAATCTATTCATAGTGGGAGTTCCAGTCTCAACTGCGCATAATGTGTTCATAGTTCTAACATTTTGAATTTCCATAAATCTTCCCACAATGCACTTGTCTGTCCTTCTTGGTTATTGTCATGTATTATCATTCTTTTTCAACTTACCAAGGCCTATACTCATCTTCTTCTATAACTTGCTATTCAGTTGCTTTCTTGCAACCATCATTGGAGACTGTGATCAACAGTCCTTTACTAAACAAGAGCTATCTCTATCATGACATGTTGCTCTCTATGTTTTTCTCATATTTCATCATGTGAGAATATCTTCTTTTGATGTTCCATAATCTCTCGGAATAGTAATTAATGTGCATTCACTGCCACCTGTAAAAACAAATGACTATTCTACTACTCCATTTCATCTATGTTAGCCCCTGATAGCTTCTGATAGGACTTAATAACCTTTAATACATCTTTGATTCCTTGCAGATGAGTCTTGTGACATGATTTTATTGACAAGGAGTATCACTATTAATGTGAGATGACTCCCATTAATAACGATACCTATTCCTTATTAGTATCACCATGATTGATGAGACTTATCAACAGGGATTCAATGGTGATATAAAAATGCAACTATACCTCTCGAATGAAAGTAGAAGGAAGCATGTTGGGCTCAACCCTTGTGGGAGCCACATTTTATCCCACATGCTTTAATCAGATGAATCAAAATAGAAACAAGGATTTCACCTATACCTGCACAATAAGCAAACATGTTAGATAAAAACAAGCATATGATAGATGTGTTTGATTACGCTCTCGTGTTTTCCTAGACATTTATGGTATGCTTGGATATTTGAATGCACATGAGGATCAGATTATATGCTTATAGATGTATGCACATGTTTTGACTGGTGATCCTTCATTTCTCTAATAGTAATTTCATTACAAATGCAGGGAAACTAGGAGCAGAGAGGAGAGCAAGCAACTAGAAGCAGGACAAGCGAGAGGAACCTAAGATGATGTAAAACAAAGCAACCAGGATTTTTCATTCAGGCAATGATGGGTCCCCTTTCTCTTTATGTGCATTCCTTTTCTTTTGTATCTATAAATGTATAATGTTTTCCATTATGTGCATTTTGATAGTTAGTCCCATGGCTTGTGTGGGACACCATGCATTTATATTATCAATAAAGACTACAATTTTGAAAAGATTGTGCACCTTTTCCTATGTTATATGCATCTGCATATTGCAATGTAGTATTGTAGTCTTCTAATTTTGTTTATGCACATGAATGTGACATAGCAAATTTAAAATGTACCTTCTTTTCACTTGTAAAACATAATAGCTCTACATGTTTGAGCCATTAGCTAAAATAGGTAAC
The DNA here is from genome assembly GCA_007258455.2 of Sequoia sempervirens. Lineage (NCBI taxonomy): Eukaryota > Viridiplantae > Streptophyta > Pinopsida > Cupressales > Cupressaceae > Sequoia > Sequoia sempervirens. The sequence continues at coordinate 21,114 of VDFB02321591.1, forward strand.
ACCTCTAACTGGTGGATGAAAAAAAAGTTGGAACTCAATATTAACTCGTGGAAGCTAACATGGGGGAGTTTGTAGATATTTTCCGTAAATGATGGCTACCTCAACTTTACTATGACCAAAAACTCCTAGATTTCAAAAGTTTGAGACAAGGTAATATGTTGATCAACAAGTATTGGGAGAATTTTACCCGACTTTTGTGTTATGTTCCCATATATCATAAAGATGAATGCTTTCGCATAAGAAATTTTTTAATGGGACTTAACAATTAGATCATAGAAGAGGTGGATATGAACATTCCAACAACTATGGATTTTGTATATGAGAAAGCAATTAAGCAAGAGAAAAAGCTTAAGGCCATCTCCAACCGTCAAGAAAATAAAGATCGTAAGAAGATTGTGGAAGTTCTGAATAAACCAATTCCAAAGAAGGTGGAAGTTGTGCAAAATGTACCCAAGCAAGGGGAAAGGGGATCCTGCAATGGTGGAAAAGATTTTAAAAGGGAATGGAAGAGAAATGGTTCCAGTGGAGGGAATACCAACAATGTTGATGGGAACACTAGTAAATCTGGAGAGATTGCAAGGAAGAGAGTGTCATAATCAAGATGCTTTACATGCGGAGGTGACCACTTTGCTAAAGAATGTGCCAATAAGTCTTTTGAGTCACGATCTTATGGTAGTCCACTACCTACCCAGCAAGTGATGTTCCAACAAAAGATACATGCAATTGTGGATGATCACTAGGTGGAGTATCAAGTAACTCCAATTGAAACTCCAAGTACTTTGTTTGGCCTACCCATTTATGTTCTTATTGATACTAGAGCAACTAAGAATTTCATTTCACCTAGAATAGCTAAGAAATTATCTTGAAAGGTTGGACACATGGCAACCTCTTGGGATGTAGAGTTTGCAAACCAGACAAGAGCAAAGGTGGAACAATGTTTGTTTGAGGCTAGGATAGAGCTACCTTGTTTTTCTACAAAAGTAAACCTATACGTCGTGCCTTTAGGATCTTATGATGTTATCTTAGGTATGATTTTTTTGTGGAGACATAGGGCTAAGGTAGATTTCCATGCTAAAACTGTAGAATTCCTAGATGATCTTGGTAACCAAGTTAAGTTTCAAGGAATACCTAGAGAGGTCAAGATTCGTTAAATCACTGCAATGCAACTTTTAAGGGCTAAGAAGAAAGGGTGTAGAATATTTGCAGTTAATATTGAAGAACTTGAAGAGAGCCTTGACAACTTTGGGTCACAAAACTTCCAAGAAATGGAAGAGGGTGAAATGGACGAATCTAGAATGTTAGACATGGAAAGGTATCCAATATTGAGAAATTTTTTGGATGTGTTTCCAGATGAATTACCTAGGTTGCCACTGAAAAGGATATTTGACTTCTCTATTCATATAGTTCCAAGGTCTAAACCTATTTCCAAGGTGCCATATAGGATGACAACCACCAAGTTAATGGAGCTTAAGGCATAATTGGATGAATTGTTGTCCAAAGGGTTGATACAACCAAGTGTTTCACCATGGGGAGTGCCAATCATCTTTGTGAAAAATAAGGATGGTACTTTGCGATTGTGCATCGACTAACATATGCTTAACAAAGCCA
>VDFB02321592.1:11610-35468 GCA_007258455.2 Sequoia sempervirens
GGGAACCATCTTGGTGCACTTACTCAGGAAGATCCAGGAAACTTTGCTAAAACATCACTAGTACTAGTAGCCTCTGCATCCCCAGATACATGTCTTAACACATGTTCTGGCATGTGTTCATTGTTATAGGGTGCACTACTGAATGCCTACATGGTATGTGTTGTTGACATTTCAGACAACAATATAGGCACAGATGATGGGGTTGAATGATGTGATGTATGTGCAAGAAGATTATGATGGAAACCTGTACCAACCCCTACTCCTTGAGTATCACTTGCAGTACCCTGATCATGGCTAGCAACATCATGAGGATGCAAATAATCTTGTAAAAGAAAAACATATTTTAATTCACGACATAAAAGAGTATAAAATATAAAACCATGAATGAACTTATGTTATAATTAAAGACCTCATGACAACTTACTTGCAAGTTTTGTGCTCTCTCAGTCAATATCTTAACCCTCTCTCTTATCTCATTTGTTTGAGGCACAATCAATATCAACTAAAGGATTTATTCATTGCATTTTTTTTGGGTCTTCCTTAACATATCAAAAAGGTTTGTTGAATATGCGATGTCATCATTACATAATAGTGACTACACCTCCCTATGGATGCTCTCCTCTACTATTGGTGTCTTTCCCCGATCAGCCAATTGCAACAAGAATATTAAAAACATTATTGAAATTAACCCAATAAATGTATGAATAAAAAATATTTTTCTCGTATCTAATTTTTACAATTACAATGAGGTAAACCTATCAGGTAGAAGCACCTAAAGATGCATAATGATCTATGCTCCAGGTCAGAGCCTTCCCCGTACAATCAATGTACCCTTGTGAAAAAAATTAAATATAAAAAAATATTATCGAAATGAAACCAATAGACTTATGAAAAAAAACATAATAATAAAATGGTATATTGGAGCCATTAATTGGAGGTTGGGTAAAATGGTACATAGTAGGTACCACTCCCATAGTAACTATGTTTGTAACTAAGCGATTCAAATGTAATCGATTAGCAACTCTTCTTCTGTAGTTATTAATCTTATCACACATACTTAACACACGGTTTCCTTCAAGGCTCGGAATATGAAATTGTGTTGCTTATTTTTGACCTAAGTCATACCATTTATAAACCCTACAATATTCCCTCGATTATTTTGGCCTTTCTATCATTGTGGAAAAAATAGTAAATTTGAGGAAAAAAATTGAAAAATATATATCCACTAGGTATTGATAAACTTTTTGTGTTAACAAAAATAAAATTGAATTTCAATACATACCAAAAAGTTATGCAAGCCAAAGTGCACCTATGTCTAAGTTATAATATTTTGACTTCAAAACTTAATTAAAAAGAAAAATATTCAATTAAATGCTATAAAAACAAAAATGAAAGAACTAGATACTTGTGTTACCAACCTAAATTTAAAAGAATTAAAATTTTATTCTATGTAGAAAAAAGTTATGCAAGCTGAAGTACACACCACTTTTTAAAAATGTTGTTTACTATTAAAAAACTAGTTATCAAAGGAGACACAAAAAAATTAAAATTTCATTTCATTTTTTTTTAAATACATTTAAAATCTACATACAAAATCTCACAAATCATTAGTTTACATCATTTTTAAATTCTTAATAGTTTACCTACTATAAGTATCAGAAAGTGAAGTTTTCTCTGAAAATGTTGATTTCAATGTCAAGTTTGGCAAAAAAGTGTAACCCATTATTGTGGGATGACCCGACATTAAGATTAATCTATCATTTCATACCTAGAATTTGGCAGGTTATAAGGTAATCAAGTCTTGAAATATTGCAAGTTATTGTTACTACAATCTGTACTGCCCCTCCATTCTCATAGTGGATGTGCATGAAGTTTGGCTTTGGAACTTAGAGATGAAAGTAAAATAATAGAGACATTTAAAGGTATGTGTTAATGATGTTAAACAATTGATATTGTATAGCATGAATTTATGGACTAAGTAAAAATGTTAGGAAATGATTTATTATATATGTTAGGATATATTTATCATGATGTGTGTGTTCAGACATGACCATTACTATGATTTATATTATTGACATATTGATGTGATGAAAGTGTTTTGTTACCTTTGAGGTTTTCACTTGATTCTAGTATATTATCATTGTGTTGTCATATTATTATGATTTTGATTATGGTTATCTTTATTATTATAAAATATACTGATTTGTGTTCAAGTTTTGTGGTTGCAAGATGGGGCATGAACTTCTATTAGTGTTTTGGTGAGTATGATGCATATTGTTATGTTATTGTTATTATGCAGAGATTTACTTAGATAATTGAGTGATACAGTAGTATATTTGTTAGGATAAGTGGAAAGGGCGGCATCGTACCATTTGACGTATGAGAAATATATGAGAATGAGATACGATTGTTAGAGCTTCTTTCCTAGTGCTTCGGCTATTATGCATATGTACTCTAATTTGTATGTTTAAGTGAACAGGTACTAGGCTATGTCTCTACCTAAATTAGTAGGTATGAGCGTGCCTCTAATCCAAATGGTGATTGAGGAGATAACATCTAGGCCCAAATTATAACCTAACCCTAGCCATTGTTCTCAATTAGAGACAATTGATGAAGAATGTGTTAACTTTTTTGGGTTGTCATGAGACAATGTCCGATCTTCTTTACCCTATGTTTGGAGTGTTGCATTTATTCGATTGTTTCTTATGTGATATGTAACTATTTGATTTTGTTGTCTAACCTTAGTTTTGGATCCCAACCTGTTGGTGTTAAACCTCGTGGTTAGTTGTGTTGTTATGATTGTGATTAGTGTTATTTATCTTTTGATATGAATGTTGCTCTTTTATGTGAAGTTATTTTATGATTTACATTTTACCTTAGTTTGTAAATTATTTGAGTGAAGTTAGATATTGAATCTATCATATTTATTGTTATGATTTTTATTAATGTGTTTGAGGTGTGATATAATATTATCCATAAGTGACATTTATATATGTTATGTTTTATTATGTTATTATTTTGAGGAATAATTATTTGATTATTGTTTATTATTATTATTATTATTATTATTATTTGGTATTTGGTTATTGTTTATTGAGTAATATTTTTTTTACTTTTGTTTGGATGTAATTTTTGTATTATTAGACTCTTGATTTATTTTATTAAAATGGCCACTAGAAATTTATGTTTTATGGAGTCTTTATGTGGTTTTAATGATTTAAAATGTTTCCTATGTGATAGTTTTATGGGTGAGAAGTATTTTTATTTTATAAAATTATATTTTTTGAGTCCAGAACCCACCATAATTACTCCAATATGAAAAGTGACGAAAATAGAAGTTGAAAGGGTGGCTGGGAGGTTGTCTTTTGGGGGGAAAGTGTTCTCTTTATTTTTGGGGGAAAAAAAAAAGGGTTTCGGTCCTGTTGGGTGATTCTTTTTTGAGAGTGCATGTTGGATTTGAATTCTTTTTTCTGAGATATTTTCCATGCTTGCAATGAGGAAGGAGCAATGGGAAATTTGTTGCAATTCAAGGGTTTTGAAAATTAAAAACTTTAGAGCTCAGCATCAAATTCCTGTCATTCCCAAGCGTTGGATTCAGGTTGGATTTTCAAATCTTGTGCTAAAATTTTCTTTTGTATGCATGAATGATTTGATTGATTTCTTTTTTTAATTTTTGAAAATAAATATTAGATAGTTTTATTTTGTGTGTGAATAAAATATTTCTTTATTCTAAAATAAAAGTGAATACTTGTATTTATTTTCTGTTATTCACAATAAAAGGGTCTGAGTGCGTCTCTCATAACTCTGTTTTTACGAACTAGGTTAGTGAGATTTTTAATGGGTTTGTTCATCTCATTGTCGTTTAAATTCTGTCCAAAACTCTCAGCAACCCAGATCGTAGTTTGTGAGATATGGTTGAAACACGAGGCTATTATAAAGTTGCTCCTCTATAATTGCAAATATCTTTATTTTCTTTCTGTAACCAGCCAATAGAAGATTGGGATTTTAAATTTATAGGGGTTTGAAATAGCTTAAATTAATTTTAATATTCTTTTTTTTTATATATTTTATTTTGGATAAAATCTGGTTATTAAGTTACTTATTTTGTCATTTGACTGTAATCGAGTATTTGCCGAAAAGAGGGTTTTATAGAATCCATCTGTTGTTTTGCATTTTATGAAATTATTATTTATTTTTAGTCAATTTCTTCCACGCTGCTGAATAGTCGACATCTAAATCTGAAATGGATATTTTACAGATTTTGATATCGAGTTCATATGACTATTTTATGGCTGTTTTATTGTTAACAGATTTGATTGTTGTCAAATGAGAATTAGTTTAGTTTTAAAAGTTGTATTTGAGAGTATAACTATATTCTTTGATATGTATTGTGTTGTACCATTTTTATTTAATTGAGTTTACTATTTTCATGTTATAAATCCCTTCATATTTGTGAGATCTTGCATTGAAGCTTCTGTATTTGTAAAAAATCAATTATGTCAGGGATGTGCATTGTTGGTCTTGATTATGAATTAGTAAACTAAAGTGTGTTATTATGTTATAATATTGTAAGATTGATATAATATACTTTATTGCAGTGTTGTGGTTTAATGATAATCTTTTTAGTTTTCTATCCATTTGTCTTATATGTTTGGGGTCTATAGAAGTACCTAGAAGCATTTGTGAAGTTATTGTAATTTTCGGTCGATTCTTATTTTAGTATTTTTTTGGAATGTTTAGTGTCAACCACTTGTTATTTCTATTCTGTTGTTTGCTTGTTTATGGGGCCTAGTGTTGTCTCCTAGCACGGAGGGAGTGGGCCTCAGGGTTCCATGTGGTAGGGTGGTATTTCTGAACCATCCATTGGGATTTAGGTGGTGCAATTCGTGTGCATCATGGAGAGTCTTTTCTTTCGCTTCATTCTATAGTTGAATTTATGTGTAGGGGATACTTTCATAAAAAAATTATGTTTAGTGTATCTTATACATATGTACCTCTCAGATTAATGATTTGTGTTCATGGTAGCATTCTTGTATAGAAAAAGTAAGTGAATTGATACAATCTTAATTATAAACATTTTTACTATTGTTTAGTATGTAATAGAGAGGTTTAATATAGAAATGTATTTATAATGCATAAGTTTAATTAAGCAGTAGATATGATATATCTTTATGTACTTATTTTATAACATTGATTATAAATAGATTTATATTGGCATAGTGTTAGATGTGGTTTGAGGATAATTTCGATATGTTATCATATATAATTTGATGTATGAGAGTAATTTACATTCAAGTGTTAACAAAATATGATCATAGTGTGTCAAATATGCTTTTTTGGTTTAATTAGTGTAAGTGTATCTTAGTAGTGACATTAGGGGACCATGGTGGATAGGTGTGCAAATGAGTTATGTTCAATATTACTTTTAAGTTATAATACGATTATAATATCATGTTTTAATGTAATAATGTTATTCATATTAATTGGTTGTGTTGCATTAGTTAGTGTTACTTAAGTTTCTAAAAAAAAAAAGTAAATAAAAAAGAAATGGCTGGGTGTTGTTGGTCTTTTGTGTTAATCCACTTGGTCCCTTTAGCGGGGTGTTACATCTAGTATCAGAGCCAGTGTTGCAGCACTGAGATCTTTGGTTAATATTGTCACCCATGTCTTATTATAGTAACTTTTCTTATGCATATGCTGATGAATGATGTGTGTTTAAAAAGTCATAGGGACCTTTGTGTTAGATAGTTTGTTTTAATCTATACATTTAGTTGAGTCGTTAGATAGAGGATTATACACTTTGTGTATTCTCTTGTTGGGTGTGATTCTTTATATGTTTGTAACTATTTTTTTTTTTGACCTTGTTTCATTTCTATGACTTTTAATTCTTTAAAAGTGTAAATTTAATTTTAGGATGTATTTGTGGGTTTAGATTAACTAGTTGTTAAGTTTACTTGTGGATTTAATTTGTTTGACTAAATGTGCATTAAGAAAAGATGTTATTTTGTGCAGTTGGGCTACTTAAATCTTTTTATGTAAGTGGAAATGTATGTTATGTGGTTAAAAGGGAAGTCCTGACCTGAGTATGTCATCTATTCGTGTGTTTATCTATGTGTTGTAGGAGTGTTTACACCTATATATTGTTTAGTGTGTTTTCATAATGTTAAGAATATATTGCATGTAAAATGGTTCTTAGAATAGATTAAGGAGGGCAGGGGCCCTAGCTCGGTTGGCTAAGTAATTCCGTTGCGGCTCTGTTGGTCACGAGTTCTAGTCTCCCCCGTCCCGTGGTATCGAAGGGCGTGTCGCGCCAGCGCCACCGGTCACGTTAAAAAGTTTACCAGGCGCACTGCAGTTTATAGGGGGTCGTGCTACCCGATTCCTGCAGTCTAAAAAAAAAAAAAAGAATAGATTAAGGAAAATATGTAGGTGGTTTATAAATAAATTATTGTCGATATTTTGTGATCATTATAATACATGTTGAGTGATGTAATTGAATCTTAATTTTGTTTTTAGCTATGTTTATAAATGGAAAACTTGTCTATGAGTGGTACTTAAATTTTGGGTAGAAGGTGACTTATTTTTCCTTTGTATAGATGTTTTGTTTGGAAATGTTGCATTTACAAATTGCTTGCATTGAATTAAATTATATTGTTTTCTTCTTCATCCTAGCCCACATACAGTTAATAAAAATAAATAAAAATAAAAAAATAAAAAAATAGTATTAAACAACATTATAATAGAAAATCATTTAGGTCTTAAACTTGTATGTTTAAACCTTGACTATGAATCAAAAAAAAAAAATGTTTGAATTTACTTGAGTGGTGGACTATATATTCTTTTGAAATTGTACTCCTTATTTATGGTTAATGCATAAAAGATAAATTATGCATGAGACTGAATGTAGTTGCTAGGTATTTAATCTATGTATTTGGAAATAAATTTATGTGAATAAGTTTGCATTATATGATATGATATGTTTTTATTGGAAATGACTATTTTTGTGGAATAAATAAGATGTTAGTGCATAGAACTAAGTTTGTATTTTGAGAAATTATGAGGACTGTATTGGTATTTGAACATCTTGTTTATTATGTATAGCTGAAACCTATGATATAATGTCCTTTCTTACTTCTATATAAATAGAAAAGATTTTTCCATTGAATTTTTTTTATGTTAGATTGTTATGTGGGGGTAACATGTGAAACAATTAAGCTTAAGTATCAGATATGGATGTTTGAGTAGGCATAATCACTATGCAAAGGTTTATTGTTACTAGTATTGGCTTGAGATAAAGTTTGAGAGAATGTGGGATTGTGTTTTGAAAAACAAATATGTGTTGTCCTTTTGTTTTGTGAAAATTTGAATAACTTGTGTATAACTAGTTGAACTCCGGATACACGAATAATGATGTGGAAGTATTAATGATTCTTAGATGCATTTAAAAATTCATGCTACTTATGTAAAATTTGTAGTGTGGAGGAAAAATCAGTTTGTATATGCATATGTTATAAGGATAAAATGTTATGTCGAATGAATAAAAGTGAATGCGAACTTGTTTAGTGGAGTTGATAAGTGATCATGATAATCTTAACATTAACATATCAACATCATGTGATATATGGAAAAGAGTAGAGTGAAAGAAAAGATGATAAAAGGGTTATTGGCATATGTAATGATATGAATCACATGGATTATGGAAGTAAATGTTCTCATAGAATTGTGTATGTAATTTTATCCCTTGTAAATGTGAGAAACCAGTAACTGTGTATTGGTTGAGTGTTGTGAATACCCCGTACTTGCTTTGTGTGCCCATGGGATGGTGATACTGTGTACCCATCCATAGAGAAAATTGTGTATTTGTTGGTGTGGGATTAACCATATCTTTATGTGTTCCTGTATGTTTGTTACCTGATTGAGGGCCAACCCATGTGTGGTTGAAATTTATATATGAGTAGCCAAAAGATAGTTTCACAGATTCTTTGCTTTTGGTTCTCCAGTCTCTCAATCCGTGAAGGGGTAGTAGCAGCCACAAAGTTCTTTGGGTGGAGTGTGCAGCGTACGCATAATGCGACGCAAAGCAGTCTTAGCTCAACCGATCATGAGTCAACGTACTCACTACTTCCCCTTATAATGGATCAAGGTACTTGATCCATATGTGTGAGCCTAATCCCCACAGTTTTGAGTATAGTAGCATTGGTTTGTTAGCATTTGTCTGGCCATCCATAGGGATGTTGAGCTGACATTAGCGAGTCAACCTCGTCTATATGAGAGGTGAAGCTCGAGTAGCCCTATATTGATATACTCATATATGCATTATGTATACCGTATCTGCACGTATTCTGACATGATGCAATGGATATGATGCCACACCCCACTGATGTTCTGACATAGTGCTAGTGATGATGCCGTGTTGCTAATGGTAGCGAGCTGGGCTCAAGGACACAATGCCACATGTATAGACACGTGAAGGTGCACTATGAGATTATGTTATGATAGCCTACTTGTGTGATGAGCATGATGGGGCCTCACACACTTGTAGAGGGAATACTCATGTTTTCTTTCGACATTGTTTATGTTGGTTAGCATATGGGTATGTCCTAGCCATGTATACCTCTGGCTGTGGCTAGTACCTGCGTGTGCCTTCTCCACGAGGTATCGCTATGCGGGGTGTGTCTAGCACGTGCCTATTTCCGTGGAGCCACGGACACACTGCCATGCGGCATACGACCAGTGCGTGCCTTCTTCGGCTAGTGTATGACCATGCCGCACTGAGATGCGATGCGGGATGGGGGCCGAGGTGTACATCCCATGCAGATAGCGAAGGAGTGCGAGGGCCACTTGGCTAGTCCATGCCGCGTGACGACGCGAAGTAGGGTGTAGCCGAGGAGCACACTCTGGGACATGTGGATGGCGTTCTCACTCCGCACCACATGGGGGCTATTGTATAGCCAGACATTGTTCCCTCCTTCCTCGTTTGGTGGCTAGTATCTAGTCACGCAGTGTTGTATAGTGCAATTTCTAAGATTGTGAACTTTCTTTATAATTATTGATGATTTTCTAGTGATTGTGAAGGCTGACACCCTGTTTATATTTAATTGTGATGGTTAGCCACACCTTGTGATCTTATTTGCTCATAGCCCTTGTGGTTACATTTGATTTAGTGTTGAAATTGTGCACATTAATTTTTTTATTGTTGAAATTGAATTTTTATTTTCTTTTATTTATGACTTTGGTGGCTAAACTAATTTATCCTTATTATTTTTTATGTTGGCCATTTGTCGTATTGTGATTCCTCTCCAAGGATGTATGAGGCAAACTTGGTGAGTGTATACGAGGAAGTAGATGCAGGGAACCATGAGGATGGGGGTATGTGAGGTTGTTACACAGCTAGGACCCACTACCCACCTATGTGTGATGACTATCTCTTGGAGGCTAACCACCTTATACAACAAGAGGTAGGCCATTGTAGTCTTGTATGGATGGTCTCACCATGTGAGTGTGGCCTAACACCATCAAGCTACTGAGTGTGAGGTATGGATTATGTGAGATGGATATTGGCTCTTAGCTCATGGATTATGTATCATGGATTAGTATGTTGCTTTCTAGTGTCCAGATGGACCTTTGTGTAGCCTTGTGATGTACTTTTCCCAGTGATGTGACTGTGTATGTATGTGTTAGATGTATGTTTTTTATGTGTTGTTGCTTATTGATGTAAAATAGGGATAACCATGCTATGTTAAATGTGAATGTATTGTCAATCTATGGTATTAAATAGAGTGGATGTTATTGAAATCATAAATTGTAATTGAAAATAAGTTTTTAAAACATGAGACAATGTGTATTTTTGAATTAAAAAAAAAAAAATTATGTGCATCCCTTGCATAAGATTATGGAGATTTTTGTAAATTAGGAATGGAAAAAGGAGTTAATTGGAGTGCTTGCTATATTTGTTAGTGTAAAATCAAGTATCATACTATAAGAGATGTAAAGATTTCTAAGTAAATGTAGATAGAAAAGTTTTACTTTCTAATATGTAGTTAGATAGTGATTTTTATCGAAGATATTCAAAAAGAGGATGTATATCAAATATAGAATAGAAAATTTTTGATACTAATGTCTTATGTTTCCACCCTAATCTATGACTTCCAGGAGTAAGTCAAGTTTTAGGGGGCAGGATGTAGTGCCCCTCCATTCTCATAGTGGATGTGTAAGAAGTTTGGCTTTGGAACTTGGAGATAAAAGTAAAATAATAGAAACATTTAAAGGTATTTGTTAATGATGTTAAACAATTGATATTGTATATCATGAATTTATGGACTAAGTAAAAATGTTAGGAAATGATTTATTATATGTGTTAGGATATATTTATCATGATGTGTGTGTTCAGACATGACCATTACTATGATGTATATTATTAACATATTGATGTGATAAAAGTGTTTTGTTACCTTTGGGGTTTTCACTTGATTCTAGTATATTATCATTGTGTTGTCATATTATTATGATTTTGATTATGGTTATCTTTATTATTATAAAATATACTGATTTGTGTTCAAGTTTTGTGGTTGCAAGATGGGGCATGAACTTCTATTAGTGTTTTGGTGAGTATGATGCATATTGTTATGTTATTGTTATTATGCAGAGATTTACTTAGATAATTGAGTGATACAGTAGTATGTTTGTTAGGATAAGTGGAAAGAGCGGCATTATACCATTTGACGTATGTGAAATATATGAGAATGAGATACGATTGCTAGAGCTTCTTTCCTAGTGTTTCGGCTATTATGCACATGTGCTCTAATTTGTATGTTTAAGTGAACAGGTACTAGGCTATGTCTCTACCTAAATTAGCAGGTATGAGTGTGCCTCTAATCCCAGTGGTGGTTGAGGAGATAATATCTAGGCCCAAATTATAACCTAACCCTAGCCATTGTTCTCAATTAGAGACAATTGATGAAGAATGTGTTAACTTTTTTGGGTTGTCATGAGACAATGTCCGATCTTCTTTACCCTATGTTTGGAGTGTTGCATTTACTCAATTTTTTCTTATGTGATATGTGACTGTTTGATTTTGTTGTCTAACCTTAGTTTTGGATCCCAACCTGTTGGTATTAAACCTTGTGGTTAATTGTGTTATGATTGTAATTAATGTTATTTATCTTTTGATGTGAATGTTGCTCTTTCATGTGAAGTTATTTTATGATTTATATTTTACCTTAGTTTGTAAATTATTTGAGTGAAATTAGATATTAAATCTATCATATTTATTGTTATGATTTTTATTAATGTGTTTGAGGTGTGATATAATATTATCCATAAGTGACATTTCTATATGTTATGTTTTATTATGTTATTATTTTAAGGAATAATTATTTGATTATTATTTATTATTATTATTATTATTATTTGGTATTTGGTTATTGTTTATTGAGTAATATTTGTTTTACTTTTGTTTGGATGTAATTTTTGTATTATTAGACTCTTGATTTATTTTATTAAAATGGCCACTAGAAATTTATGTTTTATGGAGTCTTTATGTGGTTTTAATGATTTAAAATGTTTCCTATGTGATAGTTTTATGGGTGAGAGGTATTTTTATTTTATAAAATTATATTTTTTGAGTCCAGAACCCACCATAATTACTTCATTATGAAAAGTGACGAAAATTGAAGTTGAAAGGGTGGCTGGGAGGTTGTCTTTTGGGGGGAAAGTGTTCTCTTTATTTTTGGGGGAAAAAAAAAGGGTTTCGGTTCTGTTAGGTGATTCTTTTTTGGGAGTGCATGTTGGATTTGAATTATTTTTCCTAAGAGATTTTCCATCTTTTCAAAGAGGAAGGAGCAATGGGAAATTTGTTGAAATTCAAGGGTTTTGAAAGTTGAAAACTTTAGAGCTCAGCATCAAATTCCTGTCATTCCCAAGCGTTGGATCCAAGTTAGATTTTCAAATCTTGTGTTAAAATTTTCTTTTGTATGCATGAATGATTTGATTGATTTCTTTTTTTTTATTTTTGAAAATGAATATTGGATAGTTTTATTTTGTGTGTGAATAAAATATTTCTTTATTCTAAAATAAAAGTGAATACCTGTATTTATTTTCTGTTATTCACAATAAAAGGGTCTGGGTGCGTCTCTCATAACTCTGTTTTTACGAACTAGGTTAGTGAGATTTTTAATGGGTTTGTTCATATCTTTGTCATTTAAATTATGTCCAACAATCTCAGCAACCCATATCGTAGTTTGTGAGATATGGTTGAAACACGAGGCTATTATTAAGTTGCTCCTCTATAATTGCAAATATCTTTATTTTCTTTCTGTAACCAGCCAATAGAAGATTAGGATTTTAAATTTATAGGGGTTTGAAATAGCTTAAATTAATTTTAATATTCTTTTTTTTAATATATTTTATTTTGGATAAAATCTGGTTATTAAGTTACTCATTTTGTCATTTGACTGTAATCGAGTATTTGCCAAAAAGAGGGTTTTATAGAATCCGTCTGTTGTTTTGCATTTTATGAAATTATTATTTATTTTTAGTCAATTTCTTCCACGTTGCTGAGTAGTCGATGTCTAAATCTGAAATGGGTATTTTACAGATTTTGATTTCGAGTTCATATGATTATTTTATGGCTGTTTTATTGTTAACAGATTTGATTGTTGTCAAGTGAGAATTAGTTTAGATTTAAAAGTTGTATTTGAGGGTATAACTATATTTTTTGATTTGTATTGTGTTGTACCATTTTTATTTAATTGGTTTTACTATTTTCATGTTATAAATCCCTTCATATTTGTGAGATCTTGCATTGAAGCTTCTATATTTGTAAAAAATTAACTATGTCAGGGATGTGCATTGTTGGTCTTGATTATGAATTAGTAAACTAAAGTGTGTTATTATGTTATAATATTGTGAGATTGATGTAATATACTTTATTGCAGTGTTGTTGTTTAATGATAATCTTTTTAGTTTTCTATCCATTTGTGTTATGTGTTTGGGGTTTATAGAAGTACCTAGAAGCATTTGTGAAGTTATTGTAATTTTCGGTTGATTCTTATTTTGGTAGTTTTTTTGGGATGTTTAGTGTCAACCACTTGTTATTTCTATTATGTTGTTTGCTCGTTTGTGGGGCCTAGTGTTGTCTCCTAGCATGGAGGGAGTGGGCCTCAGGGTTCCACATGGTAGGGTGGTATTTCTGAACCATCCATTGGGATTTAGGTAGTGCAATTCGTGTGCATCATGGAGAGTCTTTTCTTTCGCTTCATTCTATAGTTGAATTTACGTGTAGGGGATACTTTCATAAAAATATTATGTTTAGTGTATCTTATACATATGTACCTCTCAGATTAATGATTTGTGTTCATGGTAGCATTCTTGTATAGGAAAAGTAAGTGAATTGATACAATCTTGATTATAAACATTTTTACTATTGTTTAGTATGTAATAGAGAGGTTTAATATAGAAATGTATTTATAATGCATAATTTTAATTAAGCAGTAGATATGATATATATCTTTATGTACTTATTTTATAACATTGATTATGAATAGATTTATATTGGCATAGTGTTAGATGTGGTTTGAGGATAATTTCGATATGTTATCATATATAATTTGATGTATGAGATTAATTTACATTCAAGTGTTAATAAAATATGATCATAGTGTGTCAAATATGCTTTTTTGGCTTAATTAGTGTAAGTGTATCTTAGTAGCGATGTTAGGGGACCATGGTGGATAGGTGTGCAAATGAGTTATGTTCAATATTACTTTTAAGTTATAATGCGATTATAATATCATGTTTTGATGTAATGATGTCATTCATATTAATTGGTTGTGTTTCATTAGTTAGTGTTACTTAAGTTTCTAAAAAAAAAAGTAAATAAAAAAAAATGGCTGGGTGTTGTTAGTCTTTTGTGTTAATCCACTTGGTCCCTTTAGCGGGGCGTTACACCATCCAAATGTGTCCATCACAAATCAAATCTACTTAACGTTTTTAACTCCCAAACTTTGTAAGAAGTATTAAATGTGACTATGGTCCACCAGTTACACAACCAATGCCTCAAATGTATTCTCTAATTGTAATCAAAGGACTTTTTCTCTTCATTCAAGTAAATAAAGTTGAAGGGAAACACCACCAAGTGGTTTATTGGACACCTACATGACTAAAAATAATAGCAAATTTACATTTAATTTGCATGTCAAAGTGGTTAATGAGGAGGGAGTGTGTACTAGGCCTGGTTAAGTCATCATAAGTTTATGCTTTGGCAATAAAAATTGTTTAAGTCATCTTAAATCTTCATATGTCTAATTGCTAGGAGACTTTTGGTATGTTTTAAGGTAGGATGAGTGTTTGCATCAATGTTCTAGAATTTCTATGACAAGGTTTCAACATCTTCAAATAGTGAAAGTTAGTGCTCATAGTCATTTGAAACAAAAAAAAATTGATTATGTATAATGGTAGGATTTAATAACTTAAAAGAATTGGCTACCCAACAAACTTAGAGTTAAAACAAATTTTTTTAGTTTAAGGGGTTAGCACTTTCTTTCATCTTTGCATATTGGTTTGATGCCTCAAACGATGCATTTCTTATCCCACTTATATCATATTTTATTTCCATCCCATTGCAATTGTTTCAAATGTTGGAGGAGTTGATACCAAAATTTCATATCACATACCACATTTTTGAAGCAATTTTCTATGATTTTACTATTTTTCTAAAGTTCTTTTATGTTGTATGGATCCGTACAAGCTTAAAATGCTCTAAGATAATTGGTGTAGAAAAATATATGTGTTCCCTTTCATTTTCATTTGTTTTGAAGTGCTAAATAACTATTTTTTGGGAGAAAATGATCAAATACAAGGACTACCACGTTTTGCCTATGTAAGGGTTTGAGGGATAAATAGAAATGACATCCACCAATCCACCCATTGTCTTGGAACTGTAACTTGGTGGATATGTGTTCAACATGGTATGATAGAGGTTCATTGCATTTAAGGGTCTGTTAAAGCAAGAATCTTAAAATTGAATTGATTCCCTAGGGCTGACAGGGGAAATTTTCTTGTGAATTTGTGGTTGTTAAGTCAGGGTTTATCAATTTGATGGATATATTGGTAGAGTCATGGTGACACTATTTGATGGTCCAATATTTACTTTGAAAAAAAAAATCTCTAACAAATCTAAGAGCTATAATGGGATGGCATTAAAGGAACCTTCATATGAAGGATCTTCTAATGAAGGACCTTTGAATTAAGGTCTTCATTTGAAGGTCCTTCATGCAAAGGTTCCTTTTATAAAGCATTTTGGACATGAAATATTTAAAATAAAAAACACCTTCATTTGAAAGTCTTGAAATGGCATATTTTTTGAATGAAGGTTCTTCATTCAAAGGTCATGACAACATCACCTTCAAATGAAGGTTCTTCATTCAACTGGTATTTTGTAATTTTGAAATTTTGGGATTATTTTTTTGCCTCATCCCATAGGTGGGACACACTATTGTGCAATCACTCATTAACAAAGAAATGAATGTGTGATAATAATTTAGGGTTAAAAATAAATCCATTTGAGCCTTTTATAAATGAAAGGATATTTGATGCAATCACATGCCTTGTCAAAGTTTTAACTTAATAGTAAGGGCATCATGAGTAGTTTGTTGGGCCCATTCAACAATCTCTTATGAAGGCTTGTAGAGAGGGCTAAGTTCACAATTGCTTTAGACTCATGCAATGAAGGCTATGTGTGATGAAATCCTAGACCTCAACCAAGATGTGGGTAGATTATGGGAGTTTTTCCAAGACCTGAGGTTGGCCGATAAAAATGTGAAAGAGTAAGCTATTTTATTTTTTACGTCTTATCTTATACCATTTTACGAGAATGGTGGTGCCAATGTATGAGAAGATCTTTGGAAACTAGGCATGAAAATTGCATGTCAAATAGAATGGGTGTGCCAAACTTAGAGTACTCATTTCCCCTTGGTTGTTGATTTTCCCTGAGTTCCCTCAACCTTGTCCTCGACGCTAGTATTAACCTTGTTTTCACTCCTCCAAACTCTTTGTCGGCACTGGTATTGACCTTGTTTTCACTCCTCCAAACTCTTTGGTGGCAATGCTATTGACCTTGTTTTAACTCCAAACTCTTCCTCAATGCTGGTATTGACCTTTCACTTCTCCAATTTGATGAGCTACAACCTGGTTTCGTTAGGTTTTAGAGTATGTTAATTAAATTTAAAATTATGGCACTATTTAGCTAGGTTTTAATATTCTACATTATAGTTAAGTATATATTAGCTATATTTTACATAATAAATAATGCAATTATTTGACTTATTATAATTATATATTATATTATTTAACAAAATTATTAAATACATATAAAATTATTATAATTAATAATTAATAATAAGTATGTTTTTATATAATACAAAATATAATTAATATAGTATATATTTAATATAATAGTAATATTAGATTAAATTATATATAATATAATTATATTTATTATTATATAATAGTAGATATAGGATTTTACCCTATATTTTAGAGGATTTTACCATTACACTACAGATGGTTTACCATTAAATGGAAGTTGAAACTTGTTTTCCAATGACACAATAGTGGTTTCTAGGCATGAGATTTTTTTCAAGCTCAAATCTCACAATATATGTAGCCTATTAGCTAATACAAAGAGAGATAGAAACTAAAAATATAGAGAATGAGAGAAAGAGATGAACTTAGATAGATAGGGAGAGAGAGAGAGAGAGAAATATAAGAGATACAAAGGAAAAGAGAGAGAGGGAAAAGAGAAACTAAATTTTGATTGGTTATTTCATGTAAACAATCCAAGGATGGCATGTGTCCTTGGGGATTTATGCTCAAGGTACCATGCCATTTGATTAAACATATGATAATTCTCCTTTATGACCTCTTCAATGTACCCATTGCACACTTAAGGAGACAAAGATAAATATAGGGAAGAAAATATAGAGAGAGAGGGAGATAATGAGAAACATACAAATAGAAAGGGAGACAAAGATATGGAGAGAGGTAGAGAGATAAAGAGATAAGGATGAATAGATAGAGATATAAGGAGGGCGATTGATGTATCTCTCCCTATCGCTCTCTATCTCTCTTATATCTCCCACTATCTATGTCACTCCCTCTTCCCCCCTCTATATATTGAGCTATCTCTCCCTCTCCCCCATTTCTCTCTCATTCACTCCATCTCTCCTACTCTATATCTCTATCTCTATTTCTTTTATCGCTCATTTAATTCTTCCGCAACGATTTATCCTTCATTCACTTTATTTCATCCGCAGCGATTCCGCAAAGCGCATCGCCTCATCCTTTCTCCGATCCTTCACCCGAATTTCCGCCTATCCATCTCTTTCTCTTCCCATATATCTCTTTATTCCTATCTCTCTCCCATCTATCTCTATCTCCCATATTAACCAACTAGAAATATAAGAGATACAAAGGAAAGAGAGAGAGAGAAAAGAGAAACTAAATTTGGATTGGTTGTTTCATGTCAATCCAAGGATGGCATGTGTCCTTAGGGAGTTATGCTCAAGGTACCATAGCATTTGACTAAGGATATGATAATTTTCTTTATGAACCTTCAATGTACCCATTGCACACTTTATGACCTCTTATAAAAATACAGCTTTATTAAACTATAAGTAGATTATTGTCACCACTCTTCATTCCACATGAAATACCAAATGTAGCAATTGTTTTGTTGCTTTTGTCAAGTTTCATTAACCAAGCTATTTAGTGGGTTGAATAAAGTTGTGTTATGACCCTTGGTCTCTTTAAAATAATTAGACAATATTAGGGAGATCAAGAAGGGGAGAAAACTAAACTCCTTCAAAATAGGGGTAATTGTGGGTTTGTTGGTTTTCTTTGTATACTATATACTTAGTTCCTCTAGGATAAATAAGTCACTGTAGAAATGAAAGATGTTTGATTATCTACCTAATATTGTTTTGTGTTTTTGAAATGGAAGAGATCTACAACTCTATAGAAATTACTATATGCTAATACTCAAATTATTAGACTATTTAGATCATTTTCTTAGTTGTGTATCCTAACTAATATAGAGTAAGTTTTTTCATTTTAATTGACTACTACATAATAGTTTATGTGTTGAAAGAATTTTTTCCAATCTTTGTAGTGTTTACATTGGAATACAAATAACATTTAATTTCATTCCAATATACTTATTTCATAAAGATATTTGTTTGATTTTTCCTTGCTATTTTCATCTTAAAATTTTAAAAAAAAATTCTATAATATAGAATTATTTTCAAATTGTGACAAAAAGGATTCTAAGAGATATATTTAATCATAAATTTTACAACCTACCTTTATGAGGCTTCCAACAAGTTTAGAATGACCAATTTAAACAATCCAAACAACTTGATGGATCTTGTGAAATTCTGTTGAATTTCAGCTCAATTCTCATGATCCAGGTTTCCATTCTAAAACCCTTGTTCCCAAGTGAGTAGGGTTCTCAAAATAAAGAGAGTAGACCAATGTTATATTTTTGTGTTGACCTGCTTGGTCAGTAACCACCTTCTTAAGTGGATTTTTGTGCCACCCAACATGTTTGCTTACTAGCTCCCTTTTCTTGAGCATAAGATCATCTTTTCCTACCGTGTCAAATACTTCCTAAAGTTTGGTTTTAAATTTTAAACCTAGTGACTTAACGATTAAGTCACTCACAAGTTGGTCGTTTGATCATACACCAAGACAAAGAATCAAT
This sequence comes from Sequoia sempervirens, assembly GCA_007258455.2. Lineage (NCBI taxonomy): Eukaryota > Viridiplantae > Streptophyta > Pinopsida > Cupressales > Cupressaceae > Sequoia > Sequoia sempervirens. The sequence goes on from VDFB02321592.1 coordinate 30,368, forward strand.
GGATCATATTCAAAGCTGATAATTGACACCTGATGGTTGTTCTCACTCTACACAACTAGCTTGCATTAATGGCTAACATTCTGCAAAGTGATCGAATTGATCTCAACTCATGTGAAGAGGCAAATGCAAGCAATCATCAACATATTTCCATGCAAATGGGAATTAAATGGCATCAGTACATCTGCCAATGAGATGTCAGGATTACGCATGCATGACGAGCACTAAATGCAAATGCCATTGTTTCATTCAATAAATACAAAAAATGTGGTTTCCATTTGCATCATTGTCATTTAGTAGTTAAACATTTTCTGGTGAGTAACTAGCACAAGAGAAAGATGGGTGAACCAACAAGAAGGTCAGTTTAGCTCAATTCACAAAAGTTTGGTCCTGACTCGCAAGAGGCTGCTCCTATTAGGGAGGAAGGTACTTCTTCTAGACCCAAATTGGTTCCAAGAAGATGCATTCATAGACTATAGTTCCAAGGAGGTGTCACTACAGAAATTGACAATAGAGGAAAAGCTCTAGTGTGGTCTCTGATTGGGTCGAAATATAAGGTGAGATATGGGCATGTTTATTATGGCTACTAGCATTCACCCATCAAATTTATGACCACCTCCTCTATTAATGACAATTTATAAATGGATTCTACCTATTCTCAGTACCTTTCATTATTGAACGAGGGCTTTCCCTTAGATGAGGAGGTGATCTTTGTGTTGCCACTAGTAGTCAAGACCCCTAGTGGGCATACTGGGAATGTAGCTGAGAAAGAAAAAGAGAAAGAAGAAGCTGAGGTTTCTTCTCTTCCTCATGCAATGATGAGAAGTGGTCAGGTTTACCATGGTGTTGTGGTGGCTAAATGAATTGGTTGTTTCTAGTTTCTTCTTTTTGCTAGTGTTTGTAGGTTGACTCATGGTGGTGACTTTTGGCTTTGCGTTCTTGGCAAGATTTTGATGACTCGACATTGGTTGTGTGCCCTCATGGATTTTTTATTCTCTGGTTTGTAAAGCTTGGTTGGTGACAAGGGTAATTTTGGCAGTACTTTACATTTTCTTCCCTGATGGTGGTTATATTTCTAGCACGTTCTTGTTTCACTTTTTTGGCAATTTCAGCAAGTGGGTCTATGAAATTCAATTAAAATTATGCTAAAATTTTGATGAAATTGTCATGTAACCACATTTGAGTCAAAGGCTTGTTTCTCCCTATTAATATAAAGGGAATTCAAGACTTGAATGTGAGAGAGAAGAGGAGAGCAGGAAGATAGAAAAGAGAAAGCATATCAGAAAGGATAGATGATAGAGAAGTATTAGGCTAGGTCTAGGCCAGTCCATATGCAATTATAGTAATAGGGATGGAATAGTTTGCCTATTTTGAGTTGTTGTGGACAAATATATGCAAATTATCTTAAAATTGTGTATAGACTTGATCCATTAATAAAATTATAGGTTTATCTATGATGCATTTTCTCTCCTAGTTATGTGGATTTTCTATGAATCTTGGGTGGGATTGTTAATAACATTTTCATTCTACTTTTTGAAGTATAATTCAAAATGTATCTCTATGTTTTGTGCTATGATTCAAGTGATTAGTTAAATTCTCAAATGGAGTTATGTGTTCACAATTATTTTCTTAGGATGTGATAAGAAGTTATACATCAAAGATTTGGAGTCTCATAATGCAAAGTTGTTATGTGGATAGCCTATTTTATTAGGATTCTAGATCATTTATGTATCACTGGTATTGTGTATATGACTCCATAGCACAATTCACTAAGGCACTAATCTTTTTCTTTAAGATCTTTACCTAATGGGTTAATCGAATTATTTCATGGTAGTCAACCTAGAGTTGTAATTTGAAATTATTTTACAATATTTCCAAAATATTTATGTGAATCCTTATTCATTTGTCATACATGAGGGAATTTACTAAAATGGTAACAAGTTACTTGGGAATTATCCAATTTCATAGTAAGCTTTGTATATATACCTTTTAGTTGAAATGATCTATGAAAGAGATGTATTTCGTCAAGTATAAGATAAGTGAACACCAATAGAAATACCATCCTTTGTCCCATAGATGCCTAAAGTGTAGAAGATATCAATTTGTGACTAGATCTTGTCAGTTGGCCAGTCATTTTTAGGAGTTTTGCACATAGGAAGTGGAAATTCCTTAGAAGTTCCTTTCAGTGCACTGGAAAAAACACCAACACAACTCTCAAAGACTGACAAACAACAGAAGTTAGATTTCACACTTTGACTCCTTGAATCCTTGTAATAGTGCAAACCTAATTTTTTCCCAATAACTCAAAAATTTCCCAAAACACTAGAAAAACACTTGATGGTTTTAGACACCCATTTTGGAGTTATTAAACATACTTCAAGGGAAAGTATAGGTCTTTTGGATCAAATCACCAAAAATCACCCTTTCTAGCTGTGTTAATTAGGCTGATTAGGCCTATTTTACAAAACAACTAGCCTTTAAACATGTCATATGCCCATGAAACCATGGGGCAGCAATTTTTATGCCTATGTTGGAATTGTAAAATTTTGAAAATTTTATAGTGATTTTGCACTTGTTGATTCCCTAAAGAAAACCTTATCTTGAGTATAATCCATCATAGTCACATATGATCACATCATTCTTGACCATTTGATATCATGAAAAACCTCCAAAATCTAGTATTCAAATAACCCATATCGGCAAGAATTTGTGCATGTCTATCTAATTCATAAATCATTATATTCTCATTTTCAGCATATCTGTGAAAGAACAAAAATGTCACACCGATTAGATTACATAACAAGATACACATCGGGATGACATGGTCCCTGGTCTCACCGATAAAGAGATTCGTTGGCAAGACAAGTTCCATCAGGGTGAAATGAAAAGGTCATACCGAGCATATAGGTCTCACCGACAAAGTTCCATTGGCAAGAAATTTGTCTGGTCTCACTGATCAAAGCAGAAGGAGTTGTATCGGCCAAACCAACACCATCAGAGTAAGATCCTTGTGTCAGCCTAAGTGAATTTGTCTCGCCGATGAAATATCATTGGTGAAACACTCATCTTGTCTCACCAACAAAACAAATAAATATACTATCGCCAAGACAAACACTATTAGAATAAGTTCAAAATGTCCTCTCGACCCACTATGTCACGCCAATACATGATGTGCTTAAAATCAAAGGAAGTGATCATCAGAGTGACTTATAACATCGATAAAACTACTAAATGTCTTAGCGGTACATGATTTCTTATCGATGAAGACACAAATAGATTAATATGGTCATCAGGGTGAAGTGAGAAGGTCCTACCGAGCATATATGTCTCATCGATGAAGTTTTGTTGGTAAGAATCTTGTTATGTCTCACCGATCAAGGCACAAGGAGTTATATCAGCTAGACCAAAGCCATCAGTGTAAGATCCCTAAGACAACCCGAGTGTGTTTGTCTCATTGATGAAAGATCATTTGCGAAGCACTCATCATGTATTTCTGACAAAACAAAGAAACATACTATTTCCAAGACAAACGCTATCAGGATAAGTTTTGAATGTCTACCAACCCATTATGTCACACTAATAAGATTACATCAGCAGGAGGTTTGGAAACATACTTGAGATCAAAGTAACAATCATTGGGGAGACTCACAACATCAGGGAAATTGCAAAATATTCTAGTGATACATAATCTCTTGCCGATGAAGATACAAATAAATCAAAATAATTTTCAAGGTGACTCTAGGCGATATCTATATAAACTGACTGGATGAATTATGTATTGGTGAAAAGGATGAGATGTCTTTTTGATCAATAGGAGGATCAGTAAACATTGGTTAAGCTTGAGATAAAAGGATCGCCCAAGGTTTGAAATGTCTTACCGATATGATCACATGATGTGATAGTTAGAAATTCAAAAAATTAGCTACACTCGTGCTTAAGCTAAGACATTAATGGTTCCATGAAGCATAAGTAATTTCATGAATTGAAGGGAATTGATTGAAGATTTTTTTTGTGGAATTGGTAACGGAGGAAGGAAAGGGGGAAAATGAAGGGCCAAGGTATTTCTTTAGGTCAAAGATTTCAAGCAAAATACAGTAAGTTCTTTGTACTCTAAACTTTGCAATTTATAGAAGATAAAATGGAAGCCACCAGCTCAGGGAAATTAAAGGGTAGGAAACAAAGGGAAAGTAGTTACCTTAAAGGAAAGAAACATAAAATTGGGTCTGAAGTTGAGCTAGAGGGCACTGAGAGAAAATTGAGTCAATATCTTATTGATTAGTTACCTGGCTCTAGACCCAAAGGTAGACATTATGCACAGCTTAAGGAAAAAGTGGATAAATTGGATGACAAATGTAAGCACATAGGTGATATTTGCACCCCAATAAGAGGTTATGAGTTGTTCAGTTTTCATTATCATCGAAGGAGTCATTTTGAAACAGTATGTAAACCATGGAATCTTAACCTAGGGAAGCTAGTTTTCCCTAATGTGTTCGTCAATATAGAGTTGGTGAAACTGTTGGCTACCCATTACAATTTAGAGCTTAAAGCTATATGTGACCCATTTGGGAAACTATTATACACATATCAGAAGGTGCAATAGGTGAGGTTTTTAAACTGGAAGGGTTGTGTAATGAAAATATTGTGTATGAAGAATTAGAGAAGGAATTCTAGAGGATGGACACAATTTATAAGGGGGCATGTGCAGGATCATCATGGAAAAAATAGGCCCTTAAGTGGAAAAATATTCAAAAAAATCAGAGCTAGGCAACTTGACATAAAAATTTGAATAAGTTATCTATATTATTTAAAAAATATGTAACAATAGAATATGCAGCAAATTGAATGTAGTTTCTAAACTACTAGGTTTTTTTTTTAAAAAAAATCTATTTGGTGAAAATTTGAAATTTCCATGCAGTAGTACTTAAATTTCAAGGAAAAAATAAGTAGGTGTCTATCTCAAGTCTCTCTCTCTCACACTCACTCTCTATATATCTCTCCCCTCTACCCTTAAACTGAAACCCTAAACCCTTAACCCTTAAACTTTAAACCCTTAAACCCTCTATCCTCTATGCTTAACCCTCTACCCTCTATCTCTCTCCCACTC